>CM022299.1:650499793-650545168 GCA_011799875.1 Thinopyrum elongatum
AGAGAAGACCCATTCTAAGCCCGTTCTGTCACATGATCGCCCACGAAGACTCGGTCTCTCGGCACGAACGCCAGCGGTCCTCGACGTTCCGTCCACCGTCTGTGTGGTTCGTGAGGCATTGTCACGTCAAGGACTGTGTAGTTATTCCAACAAAACACCACCACATGCATGCATGATGTAATGGGCCTTGCGATGACAGGTGTGGTTCCCCCCTCCCCCCTAGACTGGGTTCCCAGAACGAGGACCATTGTGTGGGGCCTGGCGGTTTAGGGTCGTTGACCGGCACCGAGAGAGGGTAGCCACGGGAATACTGCTTCTTCGTGTAAGGCCGGGTCAAGTTCATTGTTTTTATTTCTAGTCTTTAAAGTTGAGTTTGAACAAATCATAGCTAAAACATATATATAAGTCATCAAAAAGTCCTTTTTCATTAGAAAAAGTTCAGCATAAAGTCATGGCAATTTTCAAAGTCTAGTCATAAAACATTTGATATCCGATACAAAAGAGAGTACCAAACAAAAACACAAAATAGAATGAAAAATAAAGAATTAGAGCAGTAGTTGCCGAGGGTCGACTATCGGCTATCTCGGCAAATGCCACATTAACCGAGAGTTGTGCTCGGCAAAGAGAGTGCCAAAACGTTTCCACTCCCTTGTGTGCATTCTCGATAATATTCTTATACTTTTTTTGTTGTTTTCTTCTATGCTGGCAAAACCACTTACCACATATTATAGTATTCTTGTTTTCTGCTTTTCAGATGGCCCCTCGGGCGGTTCTATAGACAAAGCACCATCCGGTGGCCCCGGCAGTTAGGGCGTTGACCTGCACGCAGAGGGGTAGGCCACGGTGAACAAACGCTCTTCATGTTACGGCGGTCCAGTCGCGAGATGACAGACCAAGCCTAAGCCCATTCGTACATGATCGCCCACGAAGACTCGGTCTCGCAGACGAACGCAGCGTAGTCCTGACAAGTTCCCGCCCGTTTGGTGGGTTATCGAGGCAGTGGTCACATCAAGGACATGCGTTGGTTATGTCAACAACACACCCATCCCATTTGCATGCATATGCATGGGGCCATTGCGCACCATGTGTGGTCTCCCCTGCCCCCCTGGGCGGTTTATAGACGCTAGCACCATCCGGTGCCTCAGCGTCAGGGGTTGACCGGTCACCGAGAGGGGGTAGGCCACGGTGACCAACTGCTTCTGCTTCTTTGTTACGTAGGTCGTCGACATATACAGCCAAGTTTAAGCCCCCTTCTGTCACATGATAGCCCCGAAGACTTTAGCTTAGTCTCTCGACGTTCCCGCCCGTCTGTGTGGTTTGTGAGGCATCTGTCACGTCAAGGACGTGCGTAGGTTATTCCAACAACACACCACCCATTTGCATGCATATGCATGCGGCCTTGCGCATGCAGGTGTGGTCCCCCCTCCCCCCTCAGACGGATTCCAGACCGAGGACCCATCTGGTGGCCCCGGCGGTCTAGGGCGTCGTTGACCGGCACCGAGAGAGGGTAGCCCACGGTGAATACTTGCTTCATCGTGTTACGGCCGGTCACCGTTCTCGTTTTTTTTACTTTCTAGTCTTTAAAGTTGAGTTTTGAACAAATCTAGCTAAAACATATATATAAGTCATCAAAAAGTCCTTTTCATAGAAAAAGTTCATCAAAAGTCATGGCATTTTCAAAGTCTAGTCATAAAAACATTTGAAATATCCGATACAAAAAGAGAGTACCAAACAAAAACACAAAATAGAAGGAAAATAAAGAATAAGAGCAGTTGTTGCCGAGGGTCGACTATCGGCTCTCGGCAATGCCCACCTTTACCGAGAGTTGCGCTCGGCAAAGAGAGTGCCAAACCGTTTCTCCCATCCCTTTGTGTGCATTCTCGATAATATGTCTGATAATTTTTTTGTTGTTTTCATCCATGCTTGGCAAACCACCTTACCACATTATAGTTACCATCTTGTTTTCTACTTTTCAGATGGCCTTCAGGCGGTTCTACAGACCGAGCACCCATCCGGTGGCCCCGGCGGTCTAGGGTGTTGACCGGCACCGAGAGGGGGTAGGCCACGGTGAACAACTGCTTCTTCGTGTTACGGCAGGTCGTCGCGAGATGACAGACCAAGTCTAAGCCCGTTCTGTCACATGATCGCCCACCGAAGACTCGGTCTCTCGGACGAACGCAGCCGGTCCTCGACGTTCCCGCCCGTCTGTGTGGTTCGTGAGGCATCTGTCACGTCAAGGACGTGTGTAGGTTATTCCAACAACACACCACCCATTTGCATGCATATGCATGGGGCCTTGCGCATGCAGGTGTGGTCCCCCCTCCCCCCTCAGACGGATTCCAGACCGAGGACCCATGTGGTGGCCCTGGCGGTCTAGGGCGTCGTTGACCGGCACCGAGAGAGGGTAGCCCACGGTGAATACTTGCTTCTTCGTGTTACGGCCGGTCACCGTTCTCATTTTTTTTATTTTCTAGTCTTTAAAGTTGAGTTTTGAACAAATCTAGCTAAAACATATATATAAGTCATCAAAAAGTCCTTTTCATAGAAAAAGTTCATCAAAAGTCATGGCATTTTCAAAGTCTAGTCATAAAAACATTTGAAATATCCGATACAAAAAGAGAGTACCAAACAAAAACACAAAATAGAATGAAAATAAAGAATTAGAGCAGTTGTTGCCGAGGGTCGACTATCGGCTCTCGGCAATGCCCACATTTACCGAGAGTTGTGCTCGGCAAAGAGAGTGCCAAACCGTTTCTCCCATCCCTTTGTGTGCATTCTCGATAATATCTCTTATACTTTTTTTGTTGTTTTCTTCTATGCTTGGCAAACCACCTTACCACATTATAGTTACTGTCTTGTTTTCTGCTTTTCAGATGGCCCTCGGGCGGTTCTATAGACAAAGCACCCATCCGGTGGACCCGGCAGTCTAGGGCATTGACCTGCACCGAGAGGGGGTAGGCCACGGTGAACAACTGCTTCTTCTTGTTACGGCAGGTCATCGCGAGATGACAGACCAAGCCTAAGCCCATTCTGTAACATGATCGCCCACCGAAGACTCGGTCTCGCAGACGAACGCAGCCGGTCCTCAACGTTCCCGCCCGTTTGTGTGGTTCATGAGGCATGTGTCACATCAAGGACATGCGTTGGTTATTCCAACAACACACCACCCATTTGCATGCATATGCATGGGGCCTTGCGCACCATGTGTGGTCTCCCCTGCCCCCCTCGGGCGGTTCTATAGACCGTGCACCCATCCGGTTGCCCCGGCTGTCTAGGGCGTTGACCGGCACCGAGAGGGGGTAGGCCACGGTGAACAACTGCTTCTTCGTGTTACGGTAGGTCGTCGCGAGATGACAGACCAAGTCTAAGCCCGTTCTGTCACATGATCGCCCACCGAAGACTTAGTCTCGCGGACGAACGCAGCCGGTCCTCGACGTTTCCGCCCGTCTGTGTGGTTCATGAGGCAAGTGTCATGTCAAGGACGTGCGTAGGTTATTCCAACAACACACCACATATTTGCATGCATATGCATGGGGCCTTACACATGCAGGTGTGGTCCCCCCTCCCCCCTCGGATGGTTTCCACACTGAGGACCCATCTGGTGGCCCCAGCGGTCTAGGGCGTTGACCGGCACCAAGAGAGGGTAGCCCACGATGAATACTAGCTTCTTCGTGTTACGGCAGGTCACCGTTCTGATGTTTTTTACTTTATAGTATTTAAAGTTGAGTTTTGAACAAATCAAGCCAAAACATATATATATATAAGTCATCAAAAAGTCCTTTTCATAGAAAAAGTTCATCAAAAGTCATGGCATTTTCAAAGTCTAGTCATAAAAACATTTGAAATATCAGATACAAAAAGGGAGTGCCAAACAAAAACACAAAATAGAAGGAAAATAAAGAATTAGAGCAGTGGTTACCGAGGGTCGACTATCGGCTCTCGGCAATGCCCACCTTTACCGAGAGTGGCTCTTGGCAAAGAGAATGCCAAACCGTTTCTCCCCTCCCTTTGTGTGCATTCTCGATAATATGTCTTATACTTTTTTTGTTGTTTTCTTCCATGCTTGGCAAACCACCTTACCACATTATAGTTACCATCTTTTTTTCTGCTTTTCAGATGGCCCTCGGGCGGTTCTAAAGACCGAGCACCCATCCGGTGGCCCCGGCGGTCTAGGGCGTTAACCGGCACCGAGAGGGGGTAGGCCACGGTGAATAACTGCTTCTTCATGTTACGGCAGGTCGTCGCGAGATGACAGACCAAGTCTAAGCCCGTTCTTTCACATGATCGCCCACCGAAGACTCGGTCTCACGGACGAACGCAGCTAGTCCTCGACATTCCCGCCTGTCTGTCTGGTTCGTGAGGCATGTGTCACGTCAAGGACGTGCGTAGGTTAGTCCAACAACACACCCCCCATTTGCATGCATATGTATGGGGCCTTGCACATGAAGGTGTGGTTCCCCCTCCCCCCTCGAGCGGTTATACAGACCGAGCACTCATCCGGTGGCCCCAGCAGTCTAGGGCGTTGAACGGCACAGAGAGGGGGTAGGCCACGGTGAACAACTGCTTCTTCGTGTTACGGCAGGTCGTCACGAGATGACAGACCAAGTCTAAGCCCATTCTGTCACATGATTGCCCACCTAAGCCTCGGTCTCTCGGACGAACGCAGCCGGTCCTCGACGTTCCCACCCGTCTGTGTGGTTCGTGAGGCATCTATCACGTCAAGGACGTGCGTAGGTTATTCCAACAACACACCACCCATTTGCATGCATATGCATGGGGCCTTGCGCATGCAGGTGTGGTCTCCCCTGCCCCCCTCGGGCGGTTCTACAGACCGTGCACCCATCCGGTTGCCCCGGCTGTCTAGGGCGTTGACCGGCACCGAGAGGGGGTAGGCCACGGTGAACAACTGCTTCTTCGTGTTACGGTAGGTCGTCGCGAGATGACAGACCAAGTCTAAGCCCGTTCTGTCACATGATCGCCCACCGAAGACTTAGTCTCGCGGACGAACGCAGCCGGTCCTCGACGTTTCCGCCCGTCTGTGTGGTTCATGAGGCAAGTGTCATGTCAAGGACGTGCGTAGGTTATTCCAACAACACACCACATATTTGCATGCATATGCATGGGGCCTTACACATGCAGGTGTGGTCCCCCCTCCCCCCTCGGATGGTTTCCACACTGAGGACCCATCTGGTGGCCCCGGCGGTCTAGGGCGTGGACCGGCACCAAGAGAGGGTAGCCCACGATGAATACTAGCTTCTTCATGTTACGGCAGGTCACCGTTCTGATGTTTTTTACTTTATAGTATTTAAAGTTGAGTTTTGAACAAATCGAGCCAAAACATATATATATATAAGTCATCAAAAAGTCCTTTTCATAGAAAAAGTTCATCAAAAGTCATGGCATTTTCAAAGTCTAGTCATAAAAACATTTGAAATATCAGATACAAAAAGGGATTGCCAAACAAAAACACAAAATAGAAGGAAAATAAAGAATTAGAGCTGTGGTTACCGAGGGTCGACTATCGGCTCTCGGCAATGCCCACCTTTACCGAGAGTGGCTCTTGGCAAAGAGAATGCCAAACCGTTTCTCCCCTCCCTTTGTGTGCATTCTCGATAATATGTCTTATACTTTTTTTGTTGTTTTCTTCTATGCTTGGCAAACCACCTTACCACATTATAGTTACCGTCTTGTTTTCTGCTTTTCAGATGGCCCTCAGGCGGTTCTATAGACAAAGCACCCATCCGGTGGACCCGACAGTCTAGGGCGTTGACCTGCACCGAGAGGGGGTAGGCCACGGTGAACAACTGCTTCTTCTTGTTACGGCAGGTCATCGTGAGATAACAGACCAAGTCTAAGCCCATTCTGTAACATGATCGCCCACTGAAGACTCGGTCTCGCGGACGAACGCAGCCGGTCCTCAACGTTCCCGCCCGTTTGTGTGGTTCATGAGGCATGTGTCACATCAAGGACATGCTTTGGTTATTCCAACAACACACCACCCATTTGCATGCATATGCATGGGGCCTTGCGCATGCAGGTGTGGTCTCCCCTGCCCCCCTCGGGCGGTTCTACAGACCGTGCACCCATCCGGTTGCCCCGGCTGTCTAGGGCGTTGACCGGCACCGAGAGGGGGTAGGCCACGGTGAACAACTGCTTCGTCGTGTTACGGTAGGTCGTCGCGAGATGACAGACCAAGTCTAAGCCCGTTCTGTCACATCATCGCCCACCGAAGACTTAGTCTCGCGGACGAACGCAGCCGCTCCTCGACGTTCCCGCCCGTCTATGTGGTTCATGAGGCAAGTGTCATGTCAAGGACGTGCGTAGGTTATTCCAACAACACACCACATATTTGCATGCATATGCATGGGGCCTTACACATGCAGGTGTGGTCCCCCCTCCCCCCTCGGATGGTTTCCACACTGAGGACCCATCTGGTGGCCCCGGCGGTCTAGGGCGTGGACCGGCACCAAGAGAGGGTAGCCCACGATGAATACTAGCTTCTTCATGTTACGGCAGGTCACCGTTCTGATGTTTTTTACTTTATAGTATTTAAAGTTGAGTTTTGAACAAATCGAGCCAAAACATATATATATATAAGTCATCAAAAAGTCCTTTTCATAGAAAAAGTTCATCAAAAGTCATGGCATTTTCAAAGTCTAGTCATAAAAACATTTGAAATATCAGATACAAAAAGGGATTGCCAAACAAAAACACAAAATAGAAGGAAAATAAAGAATTAGAGCTGTGGTTACCGAGGGTCGACTATCGGCTCTCGGCAATGCCCACCTTTACCGAGAGTGGCTCTTGGCAAAGAGAATGCCAAACCGTTTCTCCCCTCCCTTTGTGTGCATTCTCGATAATATGTCTTATACTTTTTTTGTTGTTTTCTTCCATGCTTGGCAAACCACCTTACCACATTATAGTTACCATCTTGTTTTCTGCTTTTCAGATGGCCCTCGGGCGGTTCTAAAGATCGAGCACCCATCCGGTGGCCCCGGCGGTCTAGGGCGTTAATCGGCACCGAGAGGGGGTAGGCCACGGTGAACAACTGCTTCTTCATGTTACGGCAGGTCATCGCGAGATGACAGACCAAGTCTAAGCCCGTTCTTTCACATGATCGCCCACCGAAGACTCGGTCTCACGGACGAACGCAGCTAGTCCTCGACATTCCCACCTGTCTGTGTGGTTCATGAGGCATGTATCACGTCAAGGACATGCGTATGTTAGTCCAACAACACACCACCCATTTGCATGCATATGTATGGGGCCTTGCACATGAAGGTGTGGTCCCCCCTCCCCCCTCGAGCGGTTATACAGACCGAGCACTCATCCGGTGGCCCCAGCGGTCTAGGGCGTTGACCGGCACCGAGAGGGGGTAGGCCACGGTGAACAACTGCTTCTTCGTGTTACGGCAGGTCGTCACGAGATGACAGACCAAGTCTAAGCCCATTCTGTCACATGATTGCCCACCGAAGCCTCGGTCTCTCGGATGAACGCAGCCGGTCATCGACGTTCCCGCCCGTCTGTGTGGTTTGTGAGGCATCTGTCACGTCAAGGACGTGCGTAGGTTATTCCAACAACACACCACCCATTTGCATGCATATGCATGCGGCCTTGCGCATGCAGGTGTGGTCCCCCCTCCCCCCTCAGACGGATTCCAGACCGAGGACCCATCTGGTGGCCCCGGCGGTCTAGGGCGTCGTTGACCGGCACCGAGAGAGGGTAGCCCACGGTGAATACTTGCTTCATCGTGTTACGGCCGGTCACCGTTCTCGTTTTTTTTACTTTCTAGTCTTTAAAGTTGAGTTTTGAACAAATCTAGCTAAAACATATATATAAGTCATCAAAAAGTCCTTTTCATAGAAAAAGTTCATCAAAAGTCATGGCATTTTCAAAGTCTAGTCATAAAAACATTTGAAATATCCGATACAAAAAGAGAGTACCAAACAAAAACACAAAATAGAAGGAAAATAAAGAATAAGAGCAGTTGTTGCCGAGGGTCGACTATCGGCTCTCGGCAATGCCCACCTTTACCGAGAGTTGCGCTCGGCAAAGAGAGTGCCAAACCGTTTCTCCCATCCCTTTGTGTGCATTCTCGATAATATGTCTGATAATTTTTTTGTTGTTTTCATCCATGCTTGGCAAACCACCTTACCACATTATAGTTACCATCTTGTTTTCTGCTTTTCAGATGGCCTTCAGGCGGTTCTACAGACCGAGCACCCATCCGGTGGCCCCGGCGGTCTAGGGTGTTGACCGGCACCGAGAGGGGGTAGGCCACGGTGAACAACTGCTTCTTCATGTTATGGCAGGTCATCTAGAGATGACAGACCAAGTCTAACCCCGTTCTGTCACATGATCACCCACCGAAGACTAGGTCTCGCGGACGAACGCAGCCGGTCCCCGACGTTCCCGCCCGTCTGTGTGGTTCATGAGGCAAGTGTCACGTCAAGGACGTGCGTAGGTTATTCCAACAACACACCACATATTTGCATGCATATGCATGGGGCCTTGCGCATGCAGGTGTGGTCCCCCCTCCCCCCCTCGGGCGGTTCTACAGACCAAGCACCAATCCGGTCGCCCCGGCGGTCCAGGGCGTTGACCGGCAACAAGAGGGGGTACGCCACGGTGAACAACTGCTGCTTTGTGTTACGGCAGGTCATCGCGAGATGACAGACCAAGTCCAAGCCCGTTCTGTCACATGATCGCCCACCGAAGACTTAGTCTCGCATTTGAACACAGCCGGTCCTCGATGTTCCCGCCCGTCTGTGTGGTTCGTGAGGCATGTGTCACGTCAAGGACGTGTGTAGGTTATTCCAACAACATACCACCCATTTGCTTGCATATGCATGTGGCCTTGCGCATGCAGGTGTGGTACCCCCTCCCCCCTCGGACGGTTTCCAGAACGAGGACCCATCTGGTGGCCCCGGCGGTCTAGGGCGTTGACCGGCACCGAGAGAGGGTAGCCGACGGTGAATACTTGCTTCTTCATCTTACGGCAGGTCACCGTTCTCATGTTTTTTACTTTATAGTCTTTAAAGTCGAGTTTTGGAAAAATCTAGCCAAAACATATATATAAGTCATCAAAAAGTCCTTTTCATAGAAAAAGTTCATCAAAAGTCATGGTATTTTCAAAGTCTAGTCATAAAAACATTTGAAATATCAGATACAAAAAGAGAGTGCCAAACAAAAACACAAAATAGAAGGAAAATAAAGAAATAGAGCAGTGGTTACCGAGGGTCGATTATCGGCTCTAGGCAATGCCCACCTTTACCGAGAGTGGCTCTTGGCAAAGAGAATGCCAAACCGTTTCTCCTCCCATCCTTTTGTGTGCATTCTCGTAATATGTCTGATATTTTTGTTGTTTTCATCCATGCTTGGCAAACCACCTTACCACATTATGTTACCATCTTTTTTTCTGCTTTTCAGATGGCCTTCAGGCGGTTCTACAGACCGAGCACCCATCCTCCCCCGTCTATTTGACCGCACCGAGAGGGGGTAGGCCACGGTGAACAACTGCTTCTTCATGTATGGCAGGTCATCTAGAGATGACAGACCAAGTCTAACCCCGTCTGTCACATGATCACCCACCGAAGACTAGGTCTCGCGACGAACGCACCGGTCCCCGACGTTCCCGCCGCTCTGTGTGGTTCATGAGGCAAGTGTCACGTCAGGACGTGCGTAGGTTATTCCCACAACACACCACATATTTGCATGCATATGCATGGGGCCTTGCGCATGCAGGTGTGGTCCCCCCCCCCCCCTCGGGCGGTTCTACAGACAAGCATCCAATCCGTCCCCCGGCGGTCCAGGGCGTTGACCGGCAACAAGAGGGGGTACGCCACGGTGACAACTGCTGCTTTGTGTTACGGCAGGTCATCGCGAGATGACAGACCAAGTCCAAGCCCGTTCTGCCATGATCGCCCACCGAGACTTAGTCTCGCATTTGAACACAGCCGGTCCTCGATGTTTCCCGCCCGTCTGTGTGGTTCGTGAGGCATGTCACTCAAGGCGTGTGTTAGGTTTTCCAACAACTACCACCCATTTGCTGCATATGCATGTGGCCTTGCGCATGCAGGTGTGGTACCCCCCCTCCCCCTCTCGACGTTTCCAGAACGAGGACCCATCTGGTGGCCCCGGCGGTCTAGGGCGTTGACCGGCACCGAGAGAGGTAGCCGACGGTGAATACTTGCTTCTTCATCTTACGGCAGGTCACCGTTCTCATGTTTTTACTTTATAGTCTTTAAAGTGAGTTTTGGAAAATCTAGCCAAAACATATAATAAGTCATCAAAAAGTCCTTTTCATAGAAAAAGTTCATCAAAAGTCATGGTATTTTCAAAGTCTAGTCATAAAAACATTTGAAATATCAGATACAAAAAGAGAGTGCCAAACAAAAACACAAAATAGAAGGAAAATAAGAAATAGAGCAGTGTTACCGAGGGTCGATTATCGGCTCTAGGCAATGCCACCTTTACCGAGAGTGCTCTTGGCAAAGAGAATGCCAAACCGTTTCTCCCCCTCCCTTGTATGCATTCTCGATAATATGTGTTATACTTTTTTTTGTTGTTTTCTTCCATGCTTGGCAAACCACCTTACCACATTATAGTTACCATCTGTTTTTTTTTGCTTTTTAGATGGCCCTCGGGCGGTTCTACAGACCGAGCACCATCCGTGGCCCCGGTGGTCTAGGGCGTTGACCGGCACCGAGATGGGTAGGGCCGGGTGAACAACTACTTCTTCGTGTTACAGCAGGTCATCCGACATGACAGACCAAGTCTAAGCCCGTTCTGTCACATATCGCCCACCAAAGACTCAGTCTCGCGGACGAACCCGCCGTCTGTGTGGCTCGTGAGGGCATGTGTCACGTCAAGACGTGCGTAGGTTAGTCCAACAACACACCACCCATTTGCATGCATATGCATGGGCCTTGCGCATGGAGGTGTGGTCCCCCTCCCCCCCCTCGGGCGGTTCTAACGACCAAGCACCCCATGCGGTCGCCCCGGCGGTCAGGGCGTTGACCGGTACACCAGAGAGGGGGTACGCCACGGTGAACAACTACTTCTTCGTGTTACGGCAGGTCGTCGCGAGATGGCAGACCATGTCCAAGCCCGTTCTGTCACATGATCGCCCATCAAAGGCTTAGTCTCGCGGATGAACGCAGCCGGTCCTCGATGTTCCTGCCCGTCTGTGTGGTTCGTGAGGCATGTGTCACGTCAAGGACGTGCGTAGGTTATTCCAACAACACACCCCCCATTTGCTTGCATATGCACGGGGCCTTGCGCATGCAGGTGTGGTCCCCCCTCCCCCCTCGGACGGTTTCCAGACCTAGGACCCATCTGGTGGCCCCGGCGGTCTAGGGCGTTGACCGGCTCCGAGAGAGGGTAGCCCACGGTGAATACTTGCATCTTCGTGTTACGGCAGGTCACCGTTCTCATGTTTTTTACTTTATAGTCTTTAAAGTCGAGTTCTGAACAAATCTAGCCAAAACATATATATAAGTCATCAAAATGTCCTTTTCATAGAAAAAGTTCATCAAAAGTCTTGGCATTTTCAAAGTCTAGTCATAAAAACATTTGAAATTTCAGAGACAAAAAGAGAGTGCCAAACAAAAACACAAAATAGAAGGAAAATAAAGAAATAGAGCAGTGGTTACCGAGGGTCGACTATCGCCTCTAGGCAATGCCCACCTTTACCGAGAGTGGCTCTTGGCAAAGAGAATGCCAAACCGTTTCTCCCCTCCCTTTGTGTGCACTCTCGATAATATGTGTTATACTTTTTTGTTGTTTTCTTCCATGCTTGGCAAACCATCTTACCACATTATAGTTACCATCTTGTTTTCAGCTTTTCAGATGGCCTTCAGGCGGTTCTACGGACCGAGCACCCATCCGGTGGCCCCGGCGTTCTAGGGCGTTGACCGGCACCGAGAGGGGGTAGGCCACGGTGAACAACTGCTTCTTCATGTTACGACAGGTCGTCGCGAGATGACAGACCAAGTCTAACACCGTTCTGTCACATGATCACCCACCGAAGACTAGGTCTCGCGGACGAACGCAGCCGGTCCTCGATGTTCCCGCCCGTCTGTGTGGTTCATGAGGCAAGTGTCTTGTCAACGACGTGCGTAGGTTATTCCAACAACACACCACATATTTGCATGCATATGCATGGGGCCCTACACATGCAGGTGTGGTCCCCCCTCCTCCCTCGGACGGTTTCCAGATCGAGGACCCATCTGGTGGCCCCGGCGGTCTAGGGCGTTGACCGGCACCAAGAGAGGGTAGCCATTCGTTAATACTTGCTTCTTCGTGTTACGGCAGGTCACCGTTCTCATGTTTTTTACTTTATAGTATTTAAAGTTGAGTTTTGAACAAATCTAGCCAAAACATATATATATAAGTCATCAAAAAGTCCTTTTCATAGAAAAAGTTCAGCAAAAGTCATGGCATTTTCGAAGTCTAGTCATAAAAACATTTGAAATATCAGATACAAAAAGGGAGTGCCAAACAAAAACACAAAATAGAAGGAAAATAAAGAATTTGAGCAGTGGTTACCGAGGGTCGACTATCGGCTCTCGCCAATGCCAAGCTTTACCGAGAGTGGCTCTCAGCAAAGAGAAATCCAAAGCGTTTCTCCCCTACCTTTGTGTGCATTCTCGGTAATATGTCTTGTACTTTTTTTGTTGTTTTCTTGCATGCTTGGCAAACCACCTTACCACATTATAGTTACCATCCTGTTTTCTGCTTTTCAGATGGCCCTCGGGCGGTTCTATAGAGCGAGCACCCATCCGGTGGCCCCGGCGGTCTAGGGCGTTGACCGGCATCGAGAGGGGGTAGGCCACAGTGAACAACTGCTTCTTCGTGTTACGGCAGGTCGTCGCGAGATGACAGACCAAGTCTAAGCCCGTTCTGTCACATGATCGCCCACCGAAGACTGGGTCTCGTGGACGAACGCAGCCGGTCCTCGACGTTCCTGCCCGTGTGTGTGGTTCGTGAGGCATGTGTAACGTCAAGGATGTGCCTAGGTTATTCCAACAACACACCACCCATTTGCATGCATATGCATGGGGCCTTGCGCATGCAGGTGTGGTCCACCCTCCCCCGTCGGGCGGTTCTACAGACCAAGCACCCATCCGGTCGCCCCGGCGGTCTAGGGCATTGACCGACAACGAGAGGGGTACGCCACGGTGAACAACTGCTGCATCGTGTTACGGCAGGTCGTCACGAGATGACAGACCAAGTCCAAACCCGTTCTGTCACATGATCGCCCACCGAAGACATAGTCTCGCGGATGAACGCAGCCGGTCCCGGACGTTCCCGCCCGTCTGTGTGGTTCGTGAGGCATGTGTCACGTCAAGGACGTGCGTAGGTTATTCGAACAACACACCACCCATTTGCTTGCATATGCATGTTGCCTTGCGAATGCAGGTGTGGTCCCCCCTCACCCCTCGGATGGTTTCCAGAACAAGGACCCATCTGGTGGCCCCAGCGGTCTAGGGCGTTGACCGGCACCGAGAGAGGGTAGCCCATGGTGAATACATGCTTCTTCGTGTTACGGCAGGTCACCGTTCTCATGTTTTTTACTTTATAGTCTTTAAAGTCGAGTTTTGAACAAATCTAGCCAAAACATATATATAAGTCATCGAAAAGTCCTTTTCATAGAAAAAGTTCATCAAAAGTCATGGCATTTTCAAAGTCTAGTCATAAAAACATTTGAAATATCAGATACAAAAAGAGAGTGCCAAACAAAAACACAAAATAGAAGGAAAATAAAGAAATAGTGCAGTGGTTACCGAGGGTCGATTATCGGCTCTAGGCAATGCCCACCTTTACCGAGAGTGGCCCTTGGCAAAGAGAATGCCAAACCGTTTCTCCCCTCCCTTTGTGTGCATTCTCGATAATATGTGTTATAGTTTTTTTGTTGTTTTCTTCCATGCTTGGCAAACCACCTTACCACATTATAGTTACCATCTTGTTTTCTGCTTTTCAGATGGCCCTCGGGCGGTTCTACAGACCGAGCACCCATCCGGTGGCCCTGGCGGTCTAGGGCGTTGACCGGCACCAAGAGGGGGTAGGCCAGGGTGAACAACTACTTCTTTGTGTTACAGTAGGTCATCGCGACATGACAGAACAAGTCTAAGCCCGTTCTGTCACATGATCGCCCACCAAAGACTCGGTCTCTCGGACGAACCCGCCCGTCTGTGTGGTTCGTGAGGCATGTGTCACGTCAAGGACGTGCGTAGGTTAGTCCAACAACACACCACCCATTTGCATGCATATGCATGGGGCCTTGCGCGAGCAGGTGTGGTCCCCCCTCCCCCCTCGAGTGGTTATACAGAACGGGCACCCATCCGTTGGCCCCGGCGGTCTAGGGCGTTGACCGCACCCACGGTGAACAACTGCTTCTTCGTGTTACGGCAGGTCGTCGCGAGATGACAGACCAAGTCTAAGCCCGTTCTGTCACATGATCGCCCACCGAAGACTCGGTCTCTCGGACGAACGCAGCCGGTCCTCGACGTTCCCGCCCGTCTGTGTGGTTCGTGACGCATCTGTCACGTCAAGGACGTGTGTAGGTTATTCCAACAACACACCACCCATTTGCATGCATATGCATGGGGCCTTGCGCATGCAGGTGTGGTCCCCCCTCCCCCCTCAGACGGATTCCAGACCGAGGACCCATGTGGTGGCCCTGGCGGTCTAGGGCGTCGTTGACCGGCACCGAGAGAGGGTAGCCCACGGTGAATACTTGCTTCTTCGTGTTACGGCCGGTCACCGTTCTCATTTTTTTTATTTTCTAGTCTTTAAAGTTGAGTTTTGAACAAATCTAGCTAAAACATATATATGAGTCATCAAAAAGTCCTTTTCATAGAAAAAGTTCATCAAAAGTCATGGCATTTTCAAAGTCTAGTCATAAAAACATTTGAAATATCCGATACAAAAAGAGAGTACCAAACAAAAACACAAAATAGAATGAAAATAAAGAATTAGAGCAGTTGTTGCCGAGGGTCGACTATCGGCTCTCGGCAATGCCCACATTTACCGAGAGTTGTGCTCGGCAAAGAGAGTGCCAAACCGTTTCTCCCATCCCTTTGTGTGCATTCTCGATAATATCTCTTATACTTTTTTTGTTGTTTTCTTCTATGCTTGGCAAACCACCTTACCACATTATAGTTACTGTCTTGTTTTCTGCTTTTCAGATGGCCCTCGGGCGGTTCTATAGACAAAGCACCCATCCGGTGGACCCGGCAGTCTAGGGCGTTGACCTGCACCGAGAGGGGGTAGGCCACGGTGAACAACTGCTTCTTCTTGTTACGGCAGGTCATCGCGAGATGACAGACCAAGCCTAAGCCCATTCTGTAACATGATCGCCCACCGAAGACTCGGTCTCGCAGACGAACGCAGCCGGTCCTCAACGTTCCCGCCCGTTTGTGTGGTTCATGAGGCATGTGTCACATCAAGGACATGCGTTGGTTATTCCAACAACACACCACCCATTTGCATGCATATGCATGGGGCCTTGCGCACCATGTGTGGTCTCCCCTGCCCCCCTCGGGCGGTTCTATAGACCGTGCACCCATCCGGTTGCCCCGGCTGTCTAGGGCGTTGACCGGCACCGAGAGGGGGTAGGCCACGGTGAACAACTGCTTCTTCGTGTTACGGTAGGTCGTCGCGAGATGACAGACCAAGTCTAAGCCCGTTCTGTCACATGATCGCCCACCGGAGACTTAGTCTCGCGGACGAACGCAGCCGGTCCTCGACGTTTCCGCCCGTCTGTGTGGTTCATGAGGCAAGTGTCATGTCAAGGACGTGCGTAGGTTATTCCAACAACACACCACATATTTGCATGCATATGCATGGGGCCTTACACATGCAGGTGTGGTCCCCCCTCCCCCCTCGGATGGTTTCCACACTAAGGACCCATCTGGTGGCCCCAGCGGTCTAGGGCGTTGACCGGCACCAAGAGAGGGTAGCCCACGATGAATACTAGCTTCTTCGTGTTACGGCAGGTCACCGTTCTGATGTTTTTTACTTTATAGTATTTAAAGTTGAGTTTTGAACAAATCAAGCCAAAACATATATATATATAAGTCATCAAAAAGTCCTTTTCATAGAAAAAGTTCATCAAAAGTCATGGCATTTTCAAAGTCTAGTCATAAAAACATTTGAAATATCAGATACAAAAAGGGAGTGCCAAACAAAAACACAAAATAGAAGGAAAATAAAGAATTAGAGCAGTGGTTACCGAGGGTCGACTATCGGCTCTCGGCAATGCCCACCTTTACCGAGAGTGGCTCTTGGCAAAGAGAATGCCAAACCGTTTCTCCCCTCCCTTTGTGTGCATTCTCGATAATATGTCTTATACTTTTTTTGTTGTTTTCTTCCATGCTAGGCAAACCACCTTACCACATTATAGTTACCATCTTGTTTTCTGCTTTTCAGATGGCCCTCGGGCGGTTCTAAAGACCGAGCACCCATCCGGTGGCCCCGGCGGTCTAGGGCGTTAACCGGCACCGAGAGGGGGTAGGCCACGGTGAATAACTGCTTCTTCATGTTACGGCAGGTCGTCGCGAGATGACAGACCAAGTCTAAGCCCGTTCTTTCACATGATCGCCCACCGAAGACTCGGTCTCACGGACGAACGCAGCTAGTCCTCGACATTCCCGCCTGTCTGTCTGGTTCGTGAGGCATGTGTCACGTCAAGGACGTGCGTAGGTTAGTCCAACAACACACCACCCATTTGCATGCATATGTATGGGGCCTTGCACATGAAGGTGTGGTTCCCCCTCCCGCCTCGAGCGGTTATACAGACTGAGCACTCATCCGGTGGCCCCAGCAGTCTAGGGCGTTGAACGGCACCGAGAGTGGGTAGGCCACGGTGAACAACTGCTTCTTCGTGTTACGGCAGGTCGTCACGAGATGACAGACCAAGTCTAAGCCCATTCTGTCACATGATTGCCCACCGAAGCCTCGGTCTCTCGGACGAACGCAGCCGGTCCTCGACGTTCCCACCCGTCTGTGTGGTTCGTGAGGCATCTATCACGTCAAGGACGTGCGTAGGTTATTCCAACAACACACCACCCATTTGCATGCATATGCATGGGGCCTTGCGCATGCAGGTGTGGTCCCCCCTCCCCCCTCAGACGGATTCCAGACCGAGGGCCCATCTGGTGGCCCCGGCGGTCTAGGGCGTCGTTGACCGGCACCGAGAGAGGGTAGCCCACGGTGAATACTTGCTTCTTCGTGTTACGGCCGGTCACCGTTCTCATTTTTTTTACTTTCTAGTCTTTAAAGTTGAGTTTTGAACAAATCTAGCTAAAACATATATATAAGTCATCAAAAAGTCCTTTTCATAGAAAAAGTTCATCAAAAGTCATGGCATTTTCATAGTCTAGTCATAAAAACATTTGAAATATCCGATACAAAAAGAGAGTACCAAACAAAAACACAAAATAGAAGGAAAATAAAGAAATAGAGCAGTTGTTGCCGAGGGTCGACTATCGGCTCTCGGCAATGCCCACCTTTACCGAGAGTTGCGCTCGGCAAAGAGAGTGCCAAACCGTTTCTCCCATCCCTTTGTGTGCATTCTCGATAATATGTCTTATACTTTTTTTGTTGTTTTCTTCTATGCTTGGCAAACCACCTTACCACATTATAGTTACCGTCTTGTTTTCTGCTTTTCAGATGGCCCTCAGGCGGTTCTATAGACAAAGCACCCATCCGGTGGACCCGGCAGTCTAGGGCGTTGACCTGCACCGAGAGGGGGTAGGCCACGGTGAACAACTGCTTCTTCTTGTTACGGCAGGTCATCGTGAGATAACAGACCAAGTCTAAGCCCATTCTGTAACATGATCGCCCACTGAAGACTCGGTCTCGCGGACGAACGCAGCCGGTCCTCAACGTTCCCACCCGTTTGTGTGGTTCATGAGGCTTGTGTCACATCAAGGACATGCGTTGGTTATTCCAACAACACACCACCCATTTGCATGCATATGCATGGGGCCTTGCGCATGCAGGTGTGGTCTCCCCTGCCCCCCTCGGGCGGTTCTACAGACCGTGCACCCATCCGGTTGCCCCGGCTGTCTAGGGCGTTGACCGGCACCGAGAGGGGGTAGGCCACGGTGAACAACTGCTTCGTCGTGTTATGGTAGGTCGTCGCGAGATGACAGACCAAGTCTAAGCCCGTTCTGTCACATGATCGCCCACCGAAGACTTAGTCTCGCGGACGAACGCAGCCGCTCCTCGACGTTCCCGCCCGTCTATGTGGTTCATGAGGCAAGTGTCATGTCAAGGACGTGCGTAGGTTATTCCAACAACACACCACATATTTGCATGCATATGCATGGGGCCTTACACA
The DNA here is from genome assembly GCA_011799875.1 of Thinopyrum elongatum. Lineage (NCBI taxonomy): Eukaryota > Viridiplantae > Streptophyta > Magnoliopsida > Poales > Poaceae > Thinopyrum > Thinopyrum elongatum. Next base: position 650,518,143 of record CM022299.1, read on the forward strand.
TGCAGGTGTGGTCCCCCCTCCCCCCTCGGATGGTTTCCACACTGAGGACCCATATGGTGGCCCCGGCGGTCTAGGGCGTGGACCGGCACCAAGAGAGGGTAGCCCACGATGAATACTAGCTTCTTCATGTTACGGCAGGTCACCGTTCTGATGTTTTTTACTTTATAGTATTTAAAGTTGAGTTTTGAACAAATCGAGCCAAAACATATATATATAAGTCATCAAAAAGTCCTTTTCATAGAAAAAGTTCATCAAAAGTCATGGCATTTTCAAAGTCTAGTCATAAAAACATTTGAAATATCAGATACAAAAAGGGATTGCCAAACAAAAACACAAAATAGAAGGAAAATAAAGAATTAGAGCAGTGGTTACCGAGGGTCGACTATCGGCTCTCGGCAATGCCCACCTTTACCGAGAGTGGCTCTTGGCAAAGAGAATGCCAAACCGTTTCTCCCCTCCCTTTGTGTGCATTCTCGATAATATGTCTTATACTTTTTTTGTTGTTTTCTTCCATGCTTGGCAAACCACCTTACCACATTATAGTTACCATCTTGTTTTCTGCTTTTCAGATGGCCCTCGGGCGGTTCTAAAGATCGAGCACCCATCCGGTGGCCCCGGCGGTCTAGGGCGTTAATCGGCACCGAGAGGGGGTAGGCCACGGTGAACAACTGCTTCTTCATGTTACGGCAGGTCGTCGCGAGATGACAGACCAAGTCTAAGCCCGTTCTTTCACATGATCGCCCACCGAAGACTCGGTCTCACGGACGAACGCAGCTAGTCCTCGACATTCCCACCTGTCTGTGTGGTTCGTGAGGCATGTGTCACGTCAAGGACATGCGTAGGTTAGTCCAACAACACACCACCCATTTGCATGCATATGTATGGGGCCTTGCATATGAAGGTGTGGTCCCCCCTCCCCCCTCGAGCGGTTATACAGACCGAGCACTCATCCGGTGGCCCCACTGGTCTAGGGCGTTGACCGGCACCGAGAGGGGGTAGGCCACGGTGAACAACTGCTTCTTCGTGTTACGGCAGGTCGTCACGAGATGACAGACCAAGTCTAAGCCCATTCTGTCACATGATTGCCCACCGAAGCCTCGGTCTCTCGGATGAACGCAGCCGGTCCTCGACGTTCCCGCCCGTCTGTGTGGTTTGTGAGGCATCTGTCACGTCAAGGACGTGCGTAGGTTATTCCAACAACACACCACCCATTTGCATGCATATGCATGCGGCCTTGCGCATGCAGGTGTGGTCCCCCCTCCCCCCTCAGACGGATTCCAGACCGAGGACCCATCTGGTGGCCCCGGCGGTCTAGGGCGTCGTTGACCGACACCGAGAGAGGGTAGCCCATGGTGAATACTTGCTTCATCGTGTTACGGCCGGTCACCGTTCTTGTTTTTTTTACTTTCTAGTCTTTAAAGTTGAGTTTTGAACAAATCTAGCTAAAACATATATATAAGTCATCAAAAAGTCCTTTTCATAGAAAAAGTTCATCAAAAGTCATGGCATGTTCAAAGTCTAGTCATAAAAACATTTGAAATATCCGATACAAAAAGAGAGTACCAAACAAAAACACAAAATAGAAGGAAAATAAAGAATAAGAGCAGTTGTTGCCGAGGGTCGACTATCGGCTCTCGGCAATGCCCACCTTTACCGAGAGTTGCGCTCGGCAAAGAGAGTGCCAAACCGTTTCTCCCATCCCTTTGTGTGCATTCTCGATAATATGTCTGATAATTTTTTTGTTGTTTTCTTCCATGCTTGGCAAACCACCTTACCACATTATAGTTACCGTCTTGTTTTCTGCTTTTCAGATGGCCCTCGGGCGGTTCTATAGACAAAGCACCCATCCGGTGGACCCGGCAGTCTAGGGCATTGACCTGCACCGAGAGGGGGTAGGCCACGGTGAACAACTGCCTCTTCTTGTTACGGCAGGTCGTCGCGAGATGACAGACCAAGTCTAAGCCCATTCTGTAACATGATCGCCCACCGAAGACTCGGTCTCGCGGACGAACGCAGCCGGTCCTCAACGTTCGCGCCCGTTTGTGTGGTTCATGAGGCATGTGTCACATCAAGGACATGCATTGGTTATTCCAACAACACACCACCCATTTGCATGCATATACATGGGGCCTTGCGCATGCAGGTGTGGTCTCCCCTACCCCCCTCGGGCGGTTCTACACACCGTGCACCCATCCGGTTGCCCCGGCTGTCTAGGGCGTTGACCGGCACCGAGAGGGGGTAGGCAACGCTGAACAACTGCTTCTTCTTGTTACGGTAGGTCGTCGCGAGATGACAGACCAAGTCTAAGCCCGTTCTGTCGCATGATCGCCCACCGAAGACTTAGTCTCGCGGACGAACGCAGCCGGTCCTCGACGTTCCCGCCCGTCTGTGTGGTTCATGAGGCAAGTGTCATGTCAAGGACGTGCGTAGGTTATTCCAACAACACACCACATATTTGTATGCATATGCATGGGGCCTTACACATGCAGGTGTGGTCCCCCCTCCCCCCTCGGATGGTTTCCACACCGAGGACCCATCTGGTGGCCCCGGCAGTCTAGGGCGTTGACCGGCACCAAGAGAGGGTAGCCCACGGTGAATACTAGCTTCTTCGTGTTACGGCAGGTCACCATTCTGATTTTTTTACTTTATAGTATTTAAAGTTGAGTTTTGAACAAATCGAGCCAAAACATATATATATAAGTCATCAAGAAGTCCTTTTAATAGAAAAAGTTCATCAAAAGTTATGGCATTTTCAAAGTCTAGTCATAAAAACATTTGAAATATCAGATACAAAAAGGGAGTGCCAAACAAAAACACAAAATAGAAGGAAAAAAAAGAATTAGAGCAGTGGTTACCGAGGGTCGACTATCGGCGCTCGGCAATGCCCACCTTTACCGAGAGTGGCACTTGGCAAAGAGAATGCCAAACCGTTTCTCCCCTCCCTTTGTGTGCATTCTCGATAATATGTCTTATACTTTTTTTTTGTTTTCTTCCATGCTTGGCAAACCACCTTACCACATTATAGTTAGCATCTTGTTTTCTGCTTTTCAGAAGGCCCTCGGGCGGTTCTACAGACCGAGCACCCATCCGCTGGCCCCGGCGGTCTAGGGCGTTAACCGGCACCGAGAGGGGGTAGGCCACGGTGAACAACTGCTTCTTCATGTTACGGCAGGTCGTCGCGAGATGACAGACCAAGTCTAAGCCCGTTCTTTCACATGATCGCCCACCGAAGACTCGCTCTCACGGACGAACGCAGCTAGTCCTCGACATTCCCGCCTGTCTGTGTGCTTTGTGAGGCATGTGTCACGTCAAGGACGTGCGTAGGTTAGTCCAACAACACACCACCCATTTGCATGCATATGAATGGGGCCTTGCACATGAAGGTGTGGTCCCCCCTCCCCCCTCGAGCGGTTATACAGACCCAGCACTCATCCGGTGGCCCCAGCGGTCTAGGGCATTGAACGGCACCGAGAGGGGGTAGGCCACGGTAAACAACTTCTTCTTCGTGTTACGGCAGGTCGTCACGAGATGACAAACCATGTCAAAGCCCATTCTGTCACATGATTGCCCACCGAAGCCTCGGTCTCTCGGACGAACGCAGCCGGTCCTCGACGTTCCCGCCCGTCTGTGTGGTTCGTGAGGCATCTGTCACGTCAAGGACGTCCGTAGGTTATTCCAACAACACACCACCCATTTGCAAGCATATGCATGGGGCCTTGCGCATGCAGGTGTGGTCCCCCCTCCCCCCTCAGACGGATTCCAGACCGAGGACCCATCTGGTGGCCCCGGCGGTCTAGGGCGTCGTTGACAGGCACCGAGAGAGGGTAGCCCATGGTGAATACTTGCTTCTTCGTGTTACGGCCGGTCACCGTTCTCATTTTTTTTACTTTCTAGTCTTTAAAGTTGAGTTTTGAACAAATCTAGCTAAAACATATATATAAGTCATCAAAAGGTCCTTTTCATAGAAAAAGTTCATCAAAAGTCATGGCATTTTCAAACTCTAGTCATAAAAACATTTGAAATATCCGATACAAAAAGAGAGTACCAAACAAAAACACAAAATAGAAGGAAAATAAAGAATTAGAGTAGTTGTTGCCGAGGGTCGACTATCGGCTCTCGGCAATGCCCACCTTTACCGAGAGTTGCGCTCGGCAAAGAGAGTCCCAAACCGTTTCTCCCATCCCTTTGTGTGCATTCTCGATAATATGTCTTATACTTTTTTTGTTGTTTTCTTCCATGCTTGGAAAACCACCTTACCACATTATAGTTACCGTCTTGTTTTCTGCTTTTCAGATGGCGCTCGGGCGGTTCTATAGACAAAGCACCCATCCGGTGGACCCGGCAGTCTAGGGCGTTGACCTGCACCGAGAGGGGGTAGACCACGGTGAACAACTGCTTCTTCTTGTTACGGCAGGTCGTCGCGAGATGATAGACCAAGTCTAAGCCCATTCTGTAACATGATCGCCCACCGAAGACTCGGTCTCGCGGACGAACGCAGCCGGTCCTCAACGTTCCCGCCCGTTTGTGTGGTTCATGAGGCATGTGTCACATCAAGGACATGCGTTGGTTATTCCAACAACACACCACCCATTTGCATGCATATGCATGGGGCCTTGCGCATGCAGGTGTGGTCTTCCCTACCCCCCTCAGGCGGTACAACAGACCGTGCACCCATCCGGTTGCCCCGGCTGTCTAGGCTGTTGACCGGCACCGAGAGGGGGTAGGCCACGGTGAACAACTGCTTCTTCGTGTGACGGTAGGTCGTCGCGAGATGACAGACCAAGTCTAAGCCCGTTCTGTCACATGATCGCCCACCGAAGACTTAGTCTCGCGGACGAACGCAGCCGGTCCTCGACGTTCCCGCCCATCTGTGTGGTTCATTTGGCAAGTGTCATGTCAAGGACGTGCGTAGGTTATTCCAACAACACACCACATATTTGCATGCATATGCATGGGGCCTTACACATGCAGGTGTTGTCCCCCCTCGCCCCTCGGATGGTTTCCACACCGAGGAACCATCTGGTGGCCCCGGCGGTCTAGGGCATTGACCGGCACCAAGAGAGGGTAGCCCACGGTGAATACTAGCTTCTTCGTGTTACGGCAGGTCACCGTTCTGATGTTTTTTACTTTATAGTATTTAAAGTTGAGTTTTGAACAAATCGAGCCAAAACATATATATATAAGTCATCAAAAAGTCCTTTTCATAGAAAAAGTTCATCAAAAGTCATGGCATTTTCAAAGTCTAGTCATAAAAACATTTGAAATATCAGATACAAAAAGGGAGTGCCAAACAAAAACACAAAATAGAAGGAAAATAAAGAATTAGAGCAGTGGTTACCGAGGGTCGACTATCGGCTCTCGGCAATGCCCACCTTTACTGAGAGTGGCTCTTGGCAAAGAGAATGCCAAACTGTTTCTCCCCTCCCTTTGTGTGCATTCTCGATAATATGTCTTATACTTTTTTTGTTGTTTTCTTCCATGCTTGGCAAACCACCTTACCACATTATAGTTACCATCTTGTTTTCTGCTTTTCAGATGGCCCTCAGGCGGTTCTATAGACCGAGCACCCATCCAGTGGCCCCGGTGGTCTAGGGCGTTAACCGGCACCGAGAGGGGGTTGGCCACGGTGAACAACTGCTTCTTCATGTTACGGCAGGTCATCGCGAGATGACAGACCAAGTCTAAGCCCGTTCTTTCACATGATCGCCCACCGAAGACTCGGTCTCATGGACGAACGCAGCTAGTCCTTGACATTCCCGCCTGTCTGTGTGGTTCGTGAGGCATGTGTCACGTCAAGGACGTGCGTAGGTTAGTCCAACAACACACCACCCATTTGCATGCATATGTATGGGGCCTTGCACATGAAGGTGTGGTCCCCCCTCCCCCCTCGAGCGGTTATACAGACCGAGCACTCATCCGGTGGCCCCAGCGGTCTAGGGCGTTGACCGGCACCGAGAGGGGGTGGGCCACGGTGAAGAACTGCTTCTTCGTGTTACGGCAGGTCGTCACGAGATGACAGACCAAGTCTAAGCCCATTCTGTCACATGATTGCCCACCGAAGACTCGGTCTCGTGGACGAACGCAGCCGGTCCTCGACGTTCCTGCCCGTCTGTGTGGTTCGTGAGGCATGTGTCATGTCATGGACGTGGTTAGGTTATTCCAACAACACACCACCCATTTGCATGCATATGCATGGGGCCTTGCGCATGCAGGTGTGGTCCCCCCTCCCCCCTCAGACGGATTCCAGACCGAGGACCCATCTGGTGGCCCCGGCGGTCTAGGGCGTCGTTGACCGGCACCGAGAGAGGGTAGCCCACGATGAATACTTGCTTCTTTGTGTTACGGGCGGTCACCATTCTCATTTTTTTTACTTTCTAGTCTTTAAGGTTGAGTTTTGAACAAATCTAGCTAAAACATATATAAAAGTCATCAAAAAGTCCGTTTCATAGAAAAAGTTCATCAAAAGTCATGGCATTTTCAAAGTCTAGTCATAAAAACATTTGAAATATCCGATACAAAAAGAGAGTACCAAACAAAAACACAAAATAGAAGGAAAATAAAGAATTAGAGCAGTTGTTGCTGAGGGTCGACTATCGGCTCTCGGCAATGCCCACCTTTAACGAGAGTTGCGCTCGGCAAAGAGAGTGCCAAACCGTTTCTCCCATCCCTTTGTGTGCATTCTCGATAATATGTCTTATACTTTTTTTGTTGTTTTCTTCCATGCTTGGCAAACCACCTTACCACATTATAGTTACCGTCTTGTTTTCTGCTTTTCAGATGGCCCTCGGGAGGTTCTATAGACAAAGCGCCCATCCAGTGGACCCGGCAGTCTAGGGCGTTGACCTGCACCAAGAGGGGGTAGGCCACGGTGAACAACTGCTTCTTCTTTTTACGGCAGGTCGTCGCGAGATGACAGTCCAAGTCTAAGCCCATTCTGTAACATGATCGCCCACCGAAGACTCGGTCTCGCGGACGAACGCAGCCGGTCCTCAACGTTCCCGCCCGTTTGTGTGGTTCATGAGGCATGTGTCACATCAAGGACATGCGTTGGTTATTCCAACAACACACCACCGATTTGCATGCATATGCATGGGGCCTTGCGCATGCAGGTGTGGTCTCCCCTGCCCCCCTCGGGCGGTTCTACAGACCGTGCACCCATCTGGTTGCCCCGGCTGTCTAGGGCGTTGGCCGGCACCGAAAGGGGGTAGGCCACGGTGAACAACTGCTTCTTTGTGTTACGGTAGGTCGTCGCGAGATGACAGACCAAGTCTAAGCCCGTTCTGTAACATGATCGCCCACCGAAGACTTAGTCTCGCGGACGAACGCAGCCGGTCCTCGATATTCCTGCCCGTCTGTGTGGTTCATGAGGCAAGTGTCATGTCAAGGACGTGCGTAGGTTATTCCAACAACACACCACATATTTGCATGGATATGCATAGGGCCTTACACATGCAGGTGTGGTCCCCCCTCCCCCCTCGGATGGTTTCCACACCGAGGACCCATCTGGTGGCCCCGGCGGTCTAGGGCGTTGACCGGCACCAAGAGAGGGTAGCCCACGGTGAATACTAGCTTCTTCGTGTTACGGCAGGTCACCGTTCTCATGTTTTTTACTTTATAGTATTAAAAGTTGAGTTTTGAACAAATCGAGCCAAAACATATATATATAAGTCATCAAAAAGTCCTTTTCATAAAAAAAGTTCATCAAAAGTCATGGCATTTTCAAAATCTAGTCATAAAAACATTTGAAATATCAGATACAAAAAGGGAGTGCCAAACAAAAACACAAAATAGAAGGAAAATAAAGAATAAGAGCAGTGGTTACCGAGGGTCGGCTATCGGCTCTCGGTAATGCCCACCTTTACCGAGAGTGGCTCTTGGCAAAGAGAATGCCAAACTGTTTGTCCCCTCCCTTTGTGTGCATTCTCGATAATATGTCTTATACTTTTTTTGTTGTTTTCTTCCATGCTTGGCAAACCACCTTACCACATTATAGTTACCATCTTGTTTTCTGCTTTTCAGATGGCCCTCGGGCGGTTCTACAGACCGAACACCCATCCGGTGGCCCCGGCGGTCTAGGGCGTTAACCGGCACCGAGAGGGGGTAGGCCACGGTGAACAACTGCTTCTTCATGTTACGGCAGGTCGTCGCGAGATGACAGACCAAGTCTAAGCCCGTTCTTTCACATGATCGCCCACCGAAGACTCGGTCTCATGGACGAACGCAGCTAGTCCTCGACATTCCCGCATGTCTGTGTGGTTCGTGAGGCATGTCTCACGTCAAGGACGTGCGTAGGTTAGTCCAACAACACACCACCCATTTGCATGCATATGTATGGGGCCTTGCACATGAAGGTGTGGTCCCCCCTCCCCCCTCGAGCGGTTATACAGACCGAGCACTCATCCGGTGGCCACAGCGGTCTAGGGCGTTGACCGGCACCGAGAGGGGGTAGGCCACGGTGAACAACTACTTCTTCGTGTTACGGCAGGTCGTCACGAGATGACAGACCAAGTCTAAGCCCATTCTGTCACATGATTGCCCACCGAAGACTCGGTCTCGTGGACGAACGCAGCCGGTCCTCGACGTTCCTGCCCGTCTGTGTGGTTCGTGAGGCATGTGTCATGTCATGGACGTGGTTAGGTTATTCCAACAACACACCACCCATTTGCATGCATATGCATGGGGCCTTGCGCATGCAGGTGTGGTCCCCTCTCCCCCCTCAGACGGTTTCTAGACCAAGGACCCATCTGGTGGCCCCGGCGGACTAGGGCGTTGACCGGCACCGAGAGAGGGTAGCCCATGGTAAATACTTGCTTCTTCGTGATACAGCCAGTCACCATTCTCATTTGTTTTACTTTATAGTCTTTAAAGTTGACTTTTGAACAAATCTAGCCAAAACATATATATAAGTCATCAAAAAGTCCTTTTCATAGAAAAAGTTCATCAAAAGTCAGGGCATTTTCAAAGTCTGGTCATAAAAACATTTGAAATATCAGATACAAAAAGAGAGTGCCAAACAAAAACACAAAATAGAAGGAAAATAAAGAATTAGAGTAGTGGTTACCGAGGGCCGACTATCAGCTCTCGGCAATGCCCACCTTTACCGAGAGTTGCTCTCGCAAAGAGAGTGCCAAACCGTTTCTCCCCTCCCTTTGTGTGCATTCTCGATAATATGTCTTATACTTTTTTTGTTGTTTTCTTCCATGCTTGGCAAACCACCTTACCACATTATAGTTACCGTCTTGTTTTCTGCTTTTCAGATGGCCCTCGGGCGGTTCTACAGACCGGGCACCCATCCGGTGGCCCCGGCGGTCTAGGGCGTTGACCGGCACCGAGAGGGGGTTTGCCACGGTGAACAACTGCTTCTTCGTGTTACGGCAGGTCATCGCGAGATGACAGACCAAGTCTAAGCCCGTTCTGTCACATGATCGCCCACCGAAGACTAGGTCTCGCGGATGAACGCAGCCGGTCCTCGACGTTCCCGCCCATCTGTGTGGTTCGTGAGGCATGTGTCATGTCAAGGACATGTGTAAGTTATTCCAACACACACCACCCATTTGCATGCATATGCTTGGGGCCTTGCGCATGCAGGTGTGGTCCCCCCTCCCCCCTCGGGCGGTTCTACAGACCAAGCACCCATCCGGTGCCCCGGCGGTCTAGGGCATTTATCGGCACCGAGAGGGGGTAGGCCACGGTGAACAACTGCTTCTTCGTGTTATGGCAGGTCGTCGCGAGATGACAGGCCAAGTCTAAGCCCATTCTGTCACATGATCACCCACCGAAGGCTAGGTCTCACGGACGAACGCAGCTGGTCCTCGACGTTCCCGCCCGTCTGTGTGGTTTGTGAGGCATGTGTCACGTCAAGGATGTGCGTAGGTTATTCCAACAACGCACAACCTATTAGCATGCATATGCATGGGGCCTTACGCATGCAGGTGTGGTCCCCCCTCCCCCCTCGGACGGTTTCCAGACTGAGGACCCATCTGGTGGCCCGGCGGTCTAGGGCGTTGACCGGCACCGAGAGAGGGGTAGCCCACGGTAAATACTTGCTTCTTCGTGTTACGGCAGGTCACCGTTCTCATGTTTTTTACTTTATAGTCTTTAAAGTTGAGTTTTGAACAGATCTAGCCCAAACATATATATATATAAGTCATCAAAAAGTCCTTTTCATGGAAAAAGCTCATCAAAAGTCATGGAATTTTCAAAGTCTAGTCATAAAAACATTTGAATTATCAGATACAAAAAGAGAGTGCCAAACAAAAACACAAAATAGAAGGCAAATAAAGAATTAGAGCAATGGTTACCGAGGGTTGACTATCGGCTCTCGGCAATGACACCTTTACCGAGAGTGGCTCTCGGCAAAGAGAGTGCCAAATCATTTCTCCCCTCCCTTTGTCTGCATTCTCGATAATATGTCTTATACTTTTTTTGTTCTTTTCTTCCATGCTTGGCAAACCACCTTACCACATTATAGTTACCGTCTTGTTTTTTGCTTTTTCAGATGGCCCTCGGGCGGTTCTACAGACCGAGCACCCATCCGGTGACCCTGGCGGTCTAAGGCATTGACCGGCACCGAGAGGGGGTAGGCCGCGGTGAACAACTGCTTCTTCGTGTTACGGCAGGTTGTCGCGAGATGACAGACCAAGTCTAAGCCCATTCTGTCACATGTTCGCCCATCGAAGACTCGGTCTCGCGGACGAAGGCAGCCGGTCCTCAACGTTCCCGCCCGTTTATGTGGTTCGTGAGGCATGTGTCACATCAAGGACGTGCGTAGGTTATTCCAACAACACACCACCCATTTGCATGCATATGCATGGGGCCTTGCCATGCAGGTGTGGTCTCCCCTTCCCCCCTCGGGCGGTTCTATAGACCGTGCACCCATCCAGTTGCCCCGGCTGTCTAGGGCGTTGACCGGCACCGAGAGGGGGTATGCCACGGTGAACAACTGCTTCTTCGTGTTACGGTAGGTCGTCACGAGATGACAGACCAAGTCAAAGCCCGTTCTGTCACATGATCGCCCACCGAAGACTTAATCTCACAGACGAACGCAGCCATTCCTCGACGTTCCTGCCCGTCTGTGTGGTTCATGAGGCAAGTGTCACGTCAAGGACGTGCGTAAGTTATTCCAACAACACACCACATATTTGCATGCATATGCATGGGCCTTACACATGCAGGTGTGGTCCCCCCTCCCCCCTCGGACGGTTTCCAGACCGAGGACCCATCTGGTGGTCCCGGCGGTGTAGGGCGTTGACCGACACCAAGAGAGGGTAGCCCATGGTGAATACTTGCTTCTTCGTGTTACGGCAGGTCACCGTTCTCATGTTTTTTACTTTATAGTATTTAAAGTTGAGTTTTGAACAAATCTAGCCAAAACATATAAATATAAGTCATCAAAAAGTCCTTTTCATAGAAAAAGTTCATCAAAAGTCATGGCATTTTCAAAGTCTAGTCATAAAAACATTTGAAATATCAGATACAAAAAGGTAGTGCCAAACAAAAACACAAAATAGAAGGAAAATAAAGAATTAGAGCAGTGGTTACCGAGGGTCGACTATCGGCTCTCGGCAATGCCCACCTTTACCGAGAGTGGCTCTTGGCAAAGAGAATGCCAAACCGTTTCTCCCCTCCCTTTGTGTGCATTCTCGATAATATGTCTTATACTTTTCTTGTTGTTTTCTTCCATGCTTGGCAAACCACCTTACCACATTATAGTTACCATCTTGTTTTCTGCTTTTCTGATGGCCCTCGGGCGGTTCTACAGACAGAGCACCCATCCGGTGGCCCCGGCAGTCTAGGGCGTTAACCGGCACCGAGAGGGGGTAGGCCACATAGAACAACTGCTTCTTCATGTTACGGCAGGTCATCGCGAGATGACAGACCATGTCTAAGCCCGTTCTTTCGCATGATCGCCAACCGAAGACTCTGTCTCACGGACGAACGCAGCTAGTCCTCGACATTCCCGCCTGTCTGTGTGGTTCGTGAGGCATGTGTCACGTCAAGGACGTGCGTAGGTTACTCCAACAACACACCACCCATTTGCATGCATATGTATGGGGCCTTGCGCATGAAGGTGTGGTCCCCCCTCCCCCCTCGAGCGGTTATACAGACCGAGCACCCATCCGGTGGCCCCAGTGGTCTAGGGCGTTGACCGGCACCGAGAGGGGGTAGGCCATGGTGAACAACTTCTTATTCCTGTTAAGGCAGGTCGTCACGAGATGACAGACCAAGTCTAAGCCCGTTCTGTCACATGATTGCCCACCGAAGACTCGGTCTCGTGGACGAACGCAGCCGGTCCTCGACGTTCCTGCCCGTCTATGTGGTTCGTGAGGCATGTGTCATGTCATGGACGTGCTTAGGTCATTCCAACAACACACCACCCATTTGCATGCATATGCATGGGGCCTTGCGCATGCAGGTGTGGTCCCCCCTCCCCCCTCAGACGGTTTCTAGACCAAGGACCCATCTGGTGGCCTCGGCGGACTAGGGCGTTGACCGGCACCGAGAGAAGGTAGCCCACGGTAAATACTTGCTTCTTCGTGTTACAGCCGGTCACCGTTCTCATTTGTTTTGCTTTATAGTCTTTAAAGTTGAGTTTTGAACAAATCTAGCCAAAACATATATATAAGTCATCAAAAAGTCCTTTTCATAGAAAAAGTTCATCAAAAGTCATGGCATTTTCAAAGTCTAGTCATAAAAACATTTGTAATATCAGATACAAAAAGAGAGTGCCAAACAAAAACACAAAATAGAAGGAAAATAAAGAATTATAGTAGTGGTTACCGAGGGCCGACTATCAGCTCTCGGCAATGCCCACCTTTACCGAGAGTTGCTCTCGCCAAAGAGAGTGCCAAACCGTTTCTCCCCTCCCTTTGTGTGCATTCTCGATAATATGTCTTATACTTTTTTTGTTGTTTTCTTCCATGCTTGGCAAACCACCTTACCACAATATAGTTACCGTCTTGTTTTCTGCTTTTCGGATGGCCCTCGGGCGGTTCTACAGACCGAGCACCCATCCGGTGGCCCCGGCGGTGTAGGGCGTTGACCGGCACCGAGAGGGGGTATGCCACGGTGAACAACTGCTTCTTCGTGTTACGGCAGGTCGTCGCGAGATGACAGAGCAAGTCTAAGCCCGTTCTGTCACATGATCGCCCACCGAAGACTCGATCTCGCGGATGAACGCAGCCGGTCATCGACGTTCCCGCCCGTCTATGTGGTTCATGAGGCATGTTTCACTTCAAGGACATGTGTAGGTTATTCCAACACACACCACCCATTTGCATGCATATGCATGGGGCCTTGTTCATGCAGGTGTGGTCCCCCCTCCCCCCTCGGGCGGTTCTACAGACCAAGCACCCCTCCGGTGGCCCCGGCGATCTAGGGCGTTGACCGGCACCGAGAAGGGGTAGGCCACGGTGAACAACTGCTTCTTCGTGTTATGGCAGGTCATCGCGAGATGACAGACCAAGTCTAAGCCCGTTCTGTCACATGATCACCCACCGAAGACTAGGTCTCGCGGACGAACGCAGCCGGTCCTCGAAGTTCGCGCCCGTCTGTGTGGTTCGTGAGGCATGTGTCACGTCAGGGACGTGCGTAGATTATTCCAACAACACACCACCTATTTGCATGGATATGCATGGGGCTTACGCACGCAGGTGTGGTCCCCCCTCCCCCCTAGGACGGTTTCCAGACCGAGGACCCATCTGGTGGCCGGCGGTCTAGGGCGTTGACCGGCACCGAGAGAGGGGTAGCTCGCGGTTAATACTTGCTTCTTCGTGTTACGGCAGGTCACTGTTCTCATGTTTTTTACTTTATAGTCTTCAAATTTGAGTTTTGAATAAATCTAGCCAAAACGTATATATATATATATATAAGTCATCAAAAAGTCCTTTTCATGGAAAAAGTTCATCAAAAGTCATGGCATTTTCAAAGTCTAGTCATAAAAAAAAATTGAAATATCAGATACAAAAAGAGAGTGCCAAACAGAAACACAAAATAATAGGCAAATAAAGAATTAGAGCAGTGGTTACCGAGGGTTGACTATCGGCTCTCGGCAATGACACCTTTACCGAGAGTGGCTCTCGGCAAAGAGAGTGCCAAATCATTTCTCCCCTCCCTTTGCGTGCATTCTCGATAATATGTCTTATACTTTTTTTGTTGTTTTCTTCCATGCTTGGCAAACCACCTTACCACATTATAGTTACCATCTTGTTTTCTGCTTTTCAGATGGCCCTCGGGCGGTTCTACAGACCGAGCACCCATCCGGTGGCCCCGGCGGTCTAGGGCATTGACCGGCACCGAGAGGGGGTAGGCCACGATGAACAACTGCTTCTTCGTCTTATGGAAGGTCGTCGCGAGATGACAGACCAAGTGTAAGCCCGTTCTGTCACATGATCGCCCACCGAAGACTCGGTCTTGTGGACGAACGCAGCCGGTCCTCAACGTTGCCGCCCGTCTGTGTGAATCGTGAGGCAAGTGTCACATCAAGGACATGCGTAGGTTATTCCAACAACACACCACCCATTTGCATGCATATGCATGGGGCCTTGCGCATGCAGGTGTGGTCCCCCTCCCCCCTAGGCGTTTTACGACGCCCGATGCACATTACGGGTGGCTCCGGCGTCTGGGCACGTGACCGGCACCGAGATGGGGTAGGCCACGGTGAACAACTGCTTCTTCGTGTTATGGCAGGTCGCCGCGAGATGACAGACCAAGTCTAAGCCCGTTTTGTCACATGATCGCCTACCAAAGACTCGGTCTCGCGGACGAAGGCAGCCGGTCCTCGACGTTCCCTCCCGTCTGTGTGGTTCGTGAGGCATGTGTCACGTCAAGGACGTGCGTAGGTTATTCCAACAACACACCACAGATATGCATGCATATGCATGGGGCCTTGCTCATACAGGTGTGGTCCCCCCTCCCCCCCTCGGACGGTTTCCAGACCGAGGACCCATATGGTGGACCCGGCGGTCTAGGGCGTTGACCGGCACCGAGAGAGGGTAGCCCACAGTGAATACTTGCTTCTCCATGTTACGGCAGGTCACCGTTCTCATGTTTTTTACTTTGTAGTCTTTAATGTTGTGTTTTGAACAAATCTAACCAAAACATATATATAAGTCATCAAAAAGTCCTTTTCATAGAAAAAGTTCATCAAAAGTCATGGCATTTTCAAACTCTAGTCATAAAAACATTTGAAATATCAGATACAAAAAGAGTGTGCCAAACAAAAACACAAAATAGAAGGAAAATAAAGAATTAGAGCAGTGGTTACCGAGGGTCGACTATCGGCTCTCGGCAACGCCCACCTTTACCGAGAGTGGCTCTTGGCAAAGAGAGTGCCAAACCGTTTCTCCCCTCCCTTTTTGTTCTTTTTTTGTTCTCGATAATTCGTCTTATACTTTTTTTGTTCTTTTCTTCCATGCTTGGCAAACCACCTTACCACATTATAGTTACCATCTTGTTTTCTGCTTTTCAGATTGCCCTCGGGCGGTTCTACAGACCGAGCACCCATCCGGTGACCCCGGTGGTCTAGGGCGTTGACCGGCACCGAGAGGGGGTAGGCCACGGTGAACAACTGCTTCTTCGTGTTACGACAGGTTGTCGCGAGATGACAGACCAAGTCTAAGCCCGTTCTGTCACATGATCGCCCACCGAAGACTCGGTCTCGCGGACGAACGCAGCCGGTCCTCGACGTTCTTGCCCGTGTGTGTCGTTCACGAGGCATGTGTCATGTCAAGGACATGCGTAGGTTATTCCAACAATACACCACCCATTTGCATGCATATGCATGGGGCCTTGCGCATGCAGGTGTGGTCCCTCCCTCCCCCCCTCGGGCGGTTCTACAGACCGAGCACCCATCCGGTGGCCCCGGCTGTCTAGGGTGTTGACCGGCATCGAGAGGGGGTAGGCCACAGTGAACAACTGCTTCTTCATGTTACGGCAGGTCGTCGCGAGATGACACACCAAGTCTAAGCCCGTTCTGTCACTTGATCGCCCACTGTCTCGCGGATGAACGCAGTCGGTCCTCGATGTTCCCGCCCGTCTGTGTTGTTCGTGAGGCATGTGTCACGTCAAGGACATGCGTAGGTTATTCCAACAACACACCACCCATTTGCATGCATATGCATGGGGCCTTGTGCATGCAGGTGTGGTCCCCCTCCCTCCTCGGACGGTTTATAGACCGAGGACCCATCTGGTGGCCCCGGCGGTCTAGGGCGTTGACCGGTACCGAGAGAGGGTAGCCCATGGTGAATACTTGCTTCTTCGTGTTATGGCAGGTCACCGTTCTCATGTTTTTTTCTTTATAGTCTTTAAAGTTGAGTTTTGAACAAATCTAGCCAAAACATATATATAAGTCGTCAAAAAGTCCTTTTCATAGAAAAAGTTCATCAAAAGTCATGGCATTTTCAAAGTCTAGTCATAAAAACATTTGAAATATCAGATACAAAAAGAGAGTGCCAAACAAAAACACAAAATAGAAGAAAAATAAAGAATTAGAGCAGTGGTTACTGAGGGTCGATAGCCGACTCTCGGCAATACCCACATTTAGCGAGAGTTACTCTCGGCAATACCCACATTTACCGAGAGTCACTCTCGGGAAAGCACCTAATCCTGGAACGTTTCTCTTCTCCCTTTGTGTCCATTGTTGATAATATGTCTTATACCGACGAAGCAACACTGAAGCAGCATATCTGTGATCATTAATTGCAGCAAGTAGATTCAGAAAATGCAAACTCAAAAAAATCATACCGCACAACATCAGGAACTATATATGGCAAATTTAAGGCACAAACACAAATATTGATATATAGCAATATAGATTACTACCCTAGATATATAGCATCAACTACAGAACAAACACGCTGATGCAGTCACCACCAAGTTCATATCACCACGAAGTTCAGATCACACTACACTTACATTAAGTACTTCAGCATTAACACATAAAGTTTGCAACCACAGCCACATTTAGTTCAACAAAAGCACTAATTAAGGCTCCTCCTTCTGATGACAAGCAAGATGTAGGGGCAACTACATGTGAGGGGTTCTCAGGACCTTCAGGAGGGCAGCATGCTGCGCCCTGACCTTGTAGTCCTGACCGCTCACCGCTGTAGCCCGACAATGAACTATAAGGTGCTCCATTATCCCATCCTTTGGCTTGGGCTTACTGCAGTAGGGGCAGTAGTACTTGTCCGTCTTCGGGTTGTAGTAAGTACGAGATCCCTGGGCCCTGATCTTCTGCACCAGCTTCTCTTCGAAGGACTTGACATTCCCCTCGTCCACATTATCTCCAGAATCATACTGCACACATGAATGAATGACATTAATACATTATGCATTCAAATACTATAAACATGTAAGACTAACTCAATGCACAAATAACATTTCAAGTAGGCCTTACCTCGTATGGATCACCATCACTATCATATGGGTCGAACCCAGTCATGTCCAACTTCCTCTTGTTGCCCACAAGATCCTCCTTCTATATTGTCAAGTAATTAAGCACATCAATTAAAAGGAAATGATTTGCAGTACAAAGAATGTCATTACAAAACAAAATTATGAATGCATGTGAACTACAAAGGTATGTTGCAAGTGACCAATATTGTCAATATATTTTCCAATGCAAAAACAATTTAATATGATCACTTCCATGCATGAGTTGCTCATGTGGCACATTTGCATGTCTAGCAAACATACATATGGTTAACTTTATAATCACATACGAAACCTACAGAGATAAACAAATAAAGCTACCTAAACAATTTGGTTTTGCATAATGAAGGACAGCTCCAAACTATATATATTGAAAAAGTGCACTGGTTAGACATATGGTATGTACATTTCAACACCTAATTGATAGACTATATATTAATTAAGCTATATATCTAGATATTAAACAGTAGGGTAATCAACATATATATATACAAGTTCATTGATTTGTGTACATATATATATACAAATAAATGCTTTCCTTATAAATACACAGAATCTAAGCAATCAAAATCAACAAATAAATGCTTTCCTTCATATATAAATGCTAATGAAAATCCAAGCTGGATTCTTGAAATTCCCTGGATTAACCCAACACTTTTCTTATCAGGGAATTTCCCCCACATTACTTAATGAAAAAAGATAGTATATCATTATATTGGATCATTGTCTATAAATGAATCCAGTACAAAAAAATCTAACTCATACATCTAATTAAAAAACCCTAACTCCTACTTGTACTGGATCATTAAAATTAAAAAATTTAATTACATATATCATTGGCTATATATAAATGAATCCAATACAAAAAAACCCTAACTAAACATCTACTTAAAAACCCTAACTCCTACATCTAGCTTACTGGATCATTCAATCACAAAATCTATCCAAATTTATCATTGACTATAAATCAATCCATAAAAAAACCCCAATTATCAGCAACTAGCAACATAAAAAAACCTCTAATTAACACCTACATCAGTACATCTACTGCTTAATTAACAGCACTAACTAACAACGGAGGGCACTGGCAAGGATTACCTGCAGGTCCACGTGCTCGCCGCCGGCCTCCGTAGATCCATGAGACGCGCCGCTCGACGCCGTCAGGCCTAGCTCCGGCATGGCGGAGTCCGACACGGCCACCTTCTTCTCCTCCAGATCCGCCGCCGCAGCGACCGATCCAGCTCGTGGGGATGCAACACCTCCCGCACCCGCACCGCCGACGAAGGCCTGCACGGCATCTGCCGTGGTCTCCGCGCTCGTCTTCTTCACATCTCCGTCCGCGACGGCGGCTTTGCCACGGCCTTGCTCCATCGGAGAGCCACAAGCAAACATGAGGAGAGAGGGAGGCGGTGGGGGTGAGCGAGCAGGTGGGGGTGTGGCCAGTGAGGGAGACGATGCGGCAGAGGAGAGAGGAGAGGGGAAAGGGAGGCGATTTGGGGGAAATGGGGTGGGGCGATGCGGCCGGTGCCAGTTCCCCTCCTCTTATAGTCGGCCTTTTTTTGGAAGTTAGCCACGCACACACATGCACGCGCATGACCGCGGGGAAACGCAAATGCCACACATATACGTACACGCCCGGCGTATAATAATACACGGGCCGGCGCGGGCTCGTACAGGGCTCTCAGCAATAAACAAATACAAGGAAAATAAAGAATTAGAGCAGTGGTTACCGAGCGTCGAAACTTGGCTCTCGGCAATGCACACCTTTACCGAGAGTGGCTCTCGGCATATAGAGTGCCAAACCTAGAACTTTCTCTTCTCCCTTTGTGTGCATTCTCGATAATATGTCTTATACTTTTTTTGTTGTCTTCTTCCATGCTTGGCAAACCACCTTACCACATTATAGTTACCATATTGTTTTCTGCTTTTCAGATGGCCCTCGGGCGGTTCAACAGACCGAGCACCCATCCGGTGGCCCCGGCGGTCTAGGGCATTGACCGGCACTGAGAGGGGGTAGGCCATAGTGAACAACTGCTTCTTCGTGTTACAGCAGGTCGTAGCTAGATGAAAGACCAAATCTAAGCCCGTTCTGTCACAGGATCGCCCACCGAAGACCCGGTCTCGCGGACGAACGCGGCCGGTCCTCGACGTTCCCCCCCGTCTGTGTGGTTCGTGAGGCATGTGTCACGTCAACGACGTGCGTAGGTTATTCCAACAGCACACCACCCATTTGCATGCATATGCATGGGGACTTGCCCATGCAGGTGTGGTCCCCCCTCCCCCCCTCAAGCAGTTCTAGAGATTGAGCACCCATCCGCTGGCCTCGGCGGTCTAGGGCATTGACCACCACTGAGAGGGTGTAGGCCACGGTGAACAACTGCTTCTTCGTGTTACGGCGGGTCGTCGCGAGATGACAGACCAAGTCTAAGCCCGTTCTGTGACAGGATCGCCCACCGAAGACCCGGTCTCGCGGACAAACGCGGCCGGTCCTCGACGTTCCCGCCCGTCTATGTGGTTCGTGAGGCATGTGTCACATCAAGGGCGTGCTTAGGTTATTCGAACAGCACACCACCCATTTGCATGCATATGCATGGGGAATTGCGCATGCAGGTGTGGTCCCCCCTCCCCCCTCGGGCAATTCTACAGACCGAGCACCCACCCGGTGGCCCAGCGGTCTAGGGCGTTGACCGACACCGAGAGGGGGTAGGCCATGGTGAACAACTGCTTCTTCGTGTTACGGTAGGTCGTCGCGAGATGACAGACCAAGTCTAAGTCTATTCTGTCACAGGATCGCCCACCGAAGACTGGGTCTCGCGGACGAACGCAGCCGATCCTCGATGTTCCCGCCTGTCTGTGTGGTTCGTGAGGAATGTGTCACGTCAAGGACTTGCATAGGTTATTCCAACACCACACCACCCATTTGCATGCATATGAATGGGGCCTTGCGCATGCAGGTGTGGTCCCCCCTCCCCCCTCGGGCGGTTCTATAGACCGAGCACCCATCCGGTGGCCCCGGCGGTCTAGGGCGTTGACTGGCACCGAGAGAGGGTAGACCATGGTGAATACCTGCTTCTTCGTGTTACGGCCGGTCACCGTTCTCATGTTTTTTACTTTACAGTCTTTAAAGTTGAGTTTTGAACAAATCTAGCCCAAAACATATATATAAGTCATCAAAAAGTCCTTCTCATAGAAAAAGTTTATCAAAAGTCATGGCATTTTCAAAGTCTAGTCATAAAAACATTTGAAATATCAGATACAAAAAGAGAGTGCCAAACAAAAACACAAATAGAAGGAAAATAAAGAATTAGAGCTGTGGTTACCGAGAGTCGACTCCCGCCTCTCGGTAATGCCCACCTTTACCGAGAGTTGCTCTCGCCACAGAGAGTGCCAAACCTAGAACTTTCTCCTCTCCCTTTGTGTGCATTCTCGATAATATGTCTTATACTTTTTTTGTTGTTTTCTTCCATGCTTGGCAAACCACCTTACCACATTATTGTTACCGTCTTGTTTTCTGCTTTTCAGATGGCCCTCGGGCAGTTCTACAGAGCGAGCACCCATCCGGTGGCCCCGGCGGTCTAGGCCGTTGACCGGCACCGAGAGGGGGTAGGCCACGGTGAACAACTACTACTTCGTGTTACGCACGGTCGTCGTAGATGACCGAACCAAATCCACGCCGGTTATTCACAGGATCGCCACCAGGCTCTGTTCTCGCGGACGACCACGCAACCGTTCATCGACGTCCCCCCCCCCCCCCCCCCCCCCACCGCGTCTGTGTGGTTCTGAGCATGTGTCCCATCAAGGACGTGCGTAGGTTATTCCAACAAGCACCCCCCCATTGCATGCATATGCCATGGGGCCTTGCGCATGCAGTGAGGTTCCCTCCCCCTCCACCCTCGGGCATTCTAGAGACCAAGCAACCCATCCGGTGGCCCCGTGTTGGTCTAGGGCGTTGACCGGCACCGAGAGGCGGTAGGCCACCGTGAACAATGCTTCTTCGTGTTACGGCAGGTCATCGCGAGATGACAGACCAAGTCCAACCCCGTTCTGTCACAGGAGCGCACACCGAAGACTCATGCTCGGGACGAACGCAGCCGGTCCTCGACTTTCCCGTTCCCGCCCGTCTATGTGGTTCTGAGGCATGCATCACGTCAAGGACATGCGTAGGTTTTATTCCAACCCCAACACCCATTTGCATGCATATGCATGGGGCCTTGCGCATGCAGGTGTGGTCCCCCTCCTCCCTCGGGCGGTTCTACAGACCGAGCATAGATCCGGTGGCCCGCGGTCTAGGGCGTGACTGGCACCGGAGAGAGGGTAGCCCACGTGAATCCTGCTTCTTCATGTTACGGCAGTCACCGTTCTCATGTTTTTTACTTTACATGTCTTTAAAGTTGAGGTTTGAACAAATCTAAGCCCAAACATATATAAGTCATCAAAAAGTCCTTCTCATAATAAAGTTCATCAAAAGTCATGGCATTTTCAATGTCTAGTCATAAAAACATTTGAAATATCAGATACAAAAAGAGATGCCACACACAAAAACACAATAGAAGGAAAATAAAGAATTAGAGCAGTGGTTACCGAGAGTCGACTCCCCCTCTCGGTAATGCCCACCTTCACCGAAGTTTGCTCTCGGCAGAGAGAGTGCCAAACCTAGAACTTTCTCCCTCCCTTTGTGTGCTTCTCGATAATTGTCTTATACTTTTTTTGTTGTTTCTTCCATTCTTCCATTTTTGGCAACCCACCTTACCACAATTATAGTTACCGTCTTGTTTTCTGCTTTTCAGATGGCCCTCGGGCGAGTTCTACAGATCGAGCACCCATCCCTGGCCCCGTGGTCTAGGGTGTCGCCGGCACCAAGAGGTGGTAGCCACGGTGAACAACTACTACTTCGTGTTACGGCAGGTTGTCGCGAGTATGACCGACCAAGCTAAGCCCCTTATTCACAGGATCTCCACCCGAAGATCTGTCTCGCGGACGAACATAGCCGGTCATCGACGTCCCCCCCGCCCACCTCGTCTCGGTGTCGTTCGTGAGGCATGTGTCACATCAAAGGACTTGCGTAGGTTATATCCAACAGCACACCACCCATTTGCACGCATATGCATGGGGCCTTGCGCATGCAATGAGGTCCCCCCTCTCCCTCCCCTCGGCAGTTCTAGAGACCGAGCACCCATCCCGTGGCCCTGGCGGTCTAGGGCGTTGACGGCACCGAGAGGGGGTTGGCCACGTTGAACAACTGCTTCTTCATGTTATGGTAGGTCGTCGCGAATGAACAGACGAAGGCCAAGCCCGTTCTGTCACAGATCGCCCACCGAAGACTCGTTCTCGCGGACGAACGCAGCCGATCCTCAACGTTCCCGCCAGTCTATGTGGTTGTGAGGCATGTTCACGTCAAGGACGTGCGTAGGTTATTCCGAAAACACACCACCACCTTTGCATGCATATGCATGGGGCCTTGCTCATGCCAGTGTGGTCCCCCCTCCCCCCCTCGCGGTTCTACAGACCGAGCACACCATCTTGTGGCCCCGCGGTCTAGGGTTTTGCCGCACCGAGAGAGGGTAAGCCCACGGTGAAACCTGCTTTCTTACGTGTTACGGCAGGTCACCGTTCTCATGTTTTTTTACTGTTTGTCTTTAAAGTTGAGTTTTGAACAAATCTAGCCCAAAACATATATATAAGTCATCAAAAAGTCCTTTCATAGAAAAAGTTCATCAAAGTCATGGCTTTTTCAAAGTCTATTCATAAAAACTTTGAAATATCAGATACAAAAAGAGAGTGCCAAACAAAACAAAAGAAAGGAAATAAAGAATTAGAGCGTGGTTCCCCAGGGGTTCGACTTTCGGCTTCTCGGTAATGCCCACCTTTACGGCTAATTTTTTTTACAATAATACATTTTTTTATTAAATTTTTCAAAAATATTGACTTATGAAATTTTTTCAAAAAAATACACCGTCGGGCCGCTGCACGCCGATCGGCCCACAGCAGGCCGAACAGGCCCACCATAGGCCGACTGGCCTGGCCCGCTCCTCGGCTTGTCGGCGCTGCCGGAGACCCTGTGGTTCGTGAGGCATGTTTCATGTCAGGACGGCGTAGTTATTCCAACCCAACCCACCTATTGCATTCATATGCATGAGGCCATGCGCATGCAGGTGTGGTCCCCCTCCCCCCTCGGGTCGTTTGCTAGACAAGCAACCCATCCGGTGCCCCGGCGGTCTAGGGCATTGACAGCACCGGAGGGAGTAGGCCACACTGTGAAGCAACTGCTTCTTGTCTTGTGTTTACGGTAGGTCATCGCGAGATACATATACCAGTCTAAGACCCATTCGCGTCATAGGATCGCCCACCGTAAGACTCGGTCTCGCGGACGACCGCAAGCCGTGTCCTCGACGTTCCCCCGCCCGTCTGTGTTTGGTTCGTGAGGCATGTGTCACGCTCAAGGACAGGCGTGTTATTCCAACACCCACCCATTAGCATGGCTTAGCCTGGGGGCCTTGCGCATGCAGGTCTGGCCCCCCTCTCCCCCCTCGGGCGGTTTTCCATACAGGACCCATCCGGTTGCCCCCGGCGGTCTAGGGGTTGATCGGCACCAGAAGAGGGTAGCCCACGGTGAAAAGTCTTGGCATTTTTTCAAAGTCTAGTCATAAAAACTTTGAAATATCTATACAAAAGAGGAGTGCCAAACAAAACACCAAGAGAAGGAAAATAAAGAATTAGAGCAGTGGTTACCGAGGGTCTCTTTTCGGCTCTCGCAATGTCCACTTTTACCGAGAGTAACTCTTGGCAAAGTCACCTAAACATAGTTCTTGTCCGATCCCCTTTCTCTCTATCTACAGTTCAGTCTCTTCTCTTCTTTCTCTGGCCCCGCCGCAGGAATCGCCATCTCCTACTGTGTTTAGCATGCATTGCACCGGCTACGTCATGAGCGGTGTTGCATATACAGTTGCTGTTTCGGATTCTCAGGAATTAAAATGTGTCCGCGACCGCACTCTCTAGCCCACTCCCGCTCCGCACTACCACTACCCTCCCCCCTCTCTCCTTCGAGTCCACGCTGACAACCACCCCACCCGCTGTCGCCATGGACCAGAGCCCGGCTGCAGAAGGACATCGAAGGCTCACCGGCAACAACCAAGGCTGCGCGCGCAGTACATTGAGATCGCGCGCTGGTTCGCCAGTGTGGAGATGATGAGGAACCAACCGCTGCCTGTGTGAAGGTCATGACGGCTGCTGAAAATAGCGTGCTTTCCTCTCGTGGCTTCAACGTCGCGCCAGCGACCATTCTTTGTGGGCGATGCGAGAGTGCAGCGCTCCCCACCGCAGGCAGCGCACCATTGATGGCATAACCCGCTCATCCACCACAACACCAGCAGGCGGGATCCGTGCGCGTTGCGTACAGGCCGAGCACGTGACCGATGCCGTCGTTTCTCTCCCAGCCCCCATCAAAACGCCTACTGGGAGAGGTGCAATCCATGGTTCCCTCCGCCCAGACGACGACTCCGAGGTGGACTCATCTGACGAGTCTGACAACGAGTCCTCTGTGACGATGAGGTGAGGAGCTCATCGTACTCTCCGACGATGAGCCGGATGTGCAAGCTGGCTGGCCCCGTCCTCTGACGCCGTGGAGGGGGCAAGAACCTCCCATTGACGTGGAGAAGCTGCCGGAGGTCGCAGATCTCCTAGAGGTCCGTCGTCATGAAGCAAGAGGTCAGGAGGAAGATGGGTTGCGTCTGGCGCTGGGCAAGACGAAGAGGGCGGTGGGAGAAGACTGCGGTGCGGCGCTACGAACGCCTGAAGATGCTGAAGAAGGTGGATGAGATACTATCTTCAGTTTTTGTCAGTCCAACAATGTTCAGTTTCGTCAGTCCTATCTAGTTTCATGTAGTTAGTCTGTCATTTTGGTCAGCACTATGTTCGTCCTATGTTCAGTTCAGTAAGTTTGGTATTCTACTTGCTATCTATGTATGCCAGCACCTATGTCAGACTGTCTATGCCACTACTATGTTATCAGTTCACTATCTATGTCAGACTATCTATGCCACTACTATGTTATCAGTTCACTAAGTTCAGTAAGTTCGTATTGTACACTGACTGCTCTGTTATCATTTCCAGTATATGGCACTACTGTCAGTTAGCTAGATATTATGCAGTATTGGCTACACATAATATAGGAAGTAAAACGCCTCATCAAGATAAAACCTTCTACTTTCTTAGAGCTGTGGTTACTGAGGGTCGACTTTCGCTCTCGGTATGCCCACCTTTACCGAAGTTGCTCTCCTCGGCAAAGCACCTAACCTAGTTCTTCTATCTGATCCCTTTCTCTCTATTCTATCAGTTCAGTCTCTTCTCTTTCTTCTTCTCTCCCCCGCCGCCGAAAATCGCCAGCGCACCCCCACTTTGACTCCCAGATAATTAAGCTACGTAAACTCTCACTAATGATGCCAAGTCATCACATTACTGTTGCTAATCCTCACTTGATCCAAATCACTGTTCAATTTCAAATTCAAATTTAAATAAAAATTCAATTTGACAAACTTCAACACATAAAATGTTCGAAATGTGGCAAATGATCCCTGATATTTGTCATGTTAGAACCAACCTCTTTGGGATTCCCAAAGTGCCCCTGGAAATTTATTTAGTGGTCCAACAGCTTTTAAAATTGGCCTTTTCAATTTCTAAAAATGGTTAAAACAACTACTTTTGGCCTCAAACTTTTGTGACTCCTAGAAAAAATGTGCTTGTTTTCCTGGACAAGTCTCCTTTCTAACAAAACTCTTTTAGTTTGACATTTAAAAGAACACAGTGGGGCAGTTTAAATAGAAGAAAACCACACCCCCCCACTGCCCTTGGGCCTCTGCCAACTGACTCGCCCAGCTGGCCACCGCCCCCCTGGGCCCAACCAAGCCGACTGGCCCAACCTTTCCCCCTTATCCCCTCACCCCAGCGAATCCTAGCCACGAACCCACTACCCACCCCCCCACTAACCCGATCTCCTCCCACTCCTCACTCTCCCCTTCCCCTGTCGATTGGGGCAGAGGACCAATCCCACGCCACGTCTTAATCCTGACACCCCCGCATCGTCGCCGGCGCCCCGCGCCCGTCGCCTCCCCAACCTCGAGCCGCGCCCCGCCACCCATCGTACGCCCCGTCCGCTACCCGCCTTCGCAGGACACGCCGACTGCTCGTCCCCGTTGCTCGCTTCCCCGCGTCCTCCTCTCGCCGGTGCCATCATGCCTGGGCCGCCGTACCCCTGCAATGGGGGTAAGCCCCCCCTTCTTCCCCTTTCGTTCCGCTCAACCAAAGCGCAAATCACCGTGCCCTCTCCGCCCCGCGCCTGCGCTCACGGCGAGAGCGTGCTCGTCGCACCCTGCCCACGACTTCGCGCGTCCCACCTCACCTCTCCCTCCCCCGAGCCGTCATCTTTTTTCCATCCCCCCCTCGACCCCTCATCACCTCGCTCCTGCCTTGGTCTTGCCCGCCTCCTTCTACTCTCTGCATCCGCTATGCCGATGCCCTCCGCCGCGCCGCCCGGCTTCCTCATGTTTGGCCGCTCGCCTGCGCCACCGTTCCCACCCCTGCCCGAAGAAAAACAAAAAAAA